>JBBCBC010000063.1:0-15606 GCA_037126765.1 Stenogyne calaminthoides | reverse complement strand
AATGATCCCAGAGATGAATTTCCAAAATCCGATGATCAACTTACTCCCCGATGAGAGAAAGTAGTCAATCCGACTACATTGCTAAAGATACTTTATATATCACTATTGATGATGGTGTTATGGGGATGATTCCTCACCGTGAAAACCGCAAAAGAAATATGGGACACACTTTGTTATGTGTCAAGGCACATATCATATTAAGGAAAAACAAACTTTATGTTGCTATTGGAAAGTTCGATAGCTTTGAAATGGAAGACAAGTGAATCCATTGACAAACTTGAGGTCGATTCACTAAAGATCATGAATGATCTAAGTTTTGGGAAAAGATACCCACATAGAGAAGTTGGTAATCTAAAATTTTAGAGGATTATCTAAGAAAATGGATATATATGCCGTGGGTGATTGAAAACACCAAAAATATTGATTCCATGCCATATCAACAAGTTTTCTCCGAACCCAAAGCTTATGAGTTTGTGGATTGACAAGAAAACTAAAAATCCGACAAAGAAAGATGATTCTTCATCTAGCAAGAATGTGGCTTTCAAAGCCAAAGAGAAATCTCAGAAGTCTAGAGAGTCCGAGAACTCACACCACAAAAATCGATGAAAGGGAGGATGTTTAGTACTTATGGCAAGGAGGTTTGAAAGACTCAATAAAGCGTATATGAGAAATATAAGAAATATTACAAGAATCACAGGTACAAGAGAGACTCATAAGTTGAGGACAGATAAACTGAGAAAAGAAAGGACCAGAAAGCTGAAGGATCCTCACCCAAGAAGAAGAACTCCAAAACCAAGGAGGAAAGTGATCAGGATGATGATACCAACAGATGTTACAACCGGCGAAGAAGAAAGGTCACTTTCAATATGATCGCCCCGAAATGAAAAGCAAAGAAAAGAAACAAAAGACAAGCCAAGAGAGACAAGAAGATCTCCAGCAAGAAAGCTATGATTGCTGAGGAAGAAGAACATTCTGAAGAAGGTTCCAGTTCTCCAGATGAGATTTTCTCAGATAGTGACAATGATGATATCTGTCTTATGGCTGTAGAGGAGGTAAATTCTTCTATCTCTGTTGTTGCTCCTACACAAGCACATGAGTTCTCAAGTTCAACTCAGAAACAAAATTTTGACCTCGATGGATTCATTTGAGAATCTTATGAAGAACTATTCTCAGGTTACAAGAACTGCCACCGAAACTCAAGAGGGTAACAAGAAACTGTCACGAGAATCAAGTGGAAACACTCTAAAAATGCCGAGATCATTTCTCAATTGATGGGAATTATCGATGAATCGGATGTTCTGGAAAGTACAACTCTTTAAAAAGAGAAGGTGAGGAGATCCCTAATGGAAAATTAGAGAAATCCACTTCAAAGAGATTCAAATTTTATCGTAATCTGAGTTTAATGACCTCTTGAGAAGCATGAAACTCTAAAGAAATGCGAGGATAGTGCGCAGAGAAAGTTAACTCTATTGAATTCTCAGATCTAAAGTGATAGATGAAATTCAGAGTTATCAAAGACCAAGAACTATAAAAAAAGCGGATTGGGATACATTCCAGGGGAAACCTCACAAGGTTCTTTTAATGTTGCTTTAGTAAAGCACCAAGACTTCTTTTGTTAAACCAAGTGGCATCTAATCTTCTTTCATCAAGAACTGCCCGTAGTTTTAAACAAGGGTAAATGACCTATGGTTTCGTAAAAATCAAGGTTCAGGAAGAAAGCCCACTCGTGAAAATGCTAGAAAACCTGAACACTCAAAGAGGGAAATTCAAAGCCAAGATTTCAAAGCCTCGTGCTAAGAATACCAACCTAAAGAGATCAGAGATCGAACTATCAGAGGAATTTTTTCAAAGAAAGAGAAACACTCAGACAGAAAAGATATTCTCAACCTGAAAAGACCAAGGGTCATCGATTATCGAAGAGACCAATTTCAAAGGATCTGAACAAAAGGCAACCAAGAAGAACCCCACTTGCCTTAAGGGTAAAGGGTAGAGGTTTAGGGTGGGAGATAAAAACCCAAGTCCGCACAGAGAGACAAATGGGTACCTAAGAACCAATATGTTTTCAGGAAAGAAAAGGGCACGAAATAATGAAAACCAAAGATCGATGAGTGGAAATAAACCCAGATGGTAGGATATGGAATGACAGATATCTTGAAGTTGATAAAAGGCCCTGATCACATATCCAAATGGCGATATTTCTTGAATATGTATCCATGGTGTTTCATAAAGCATAACTTAAAGCTTTCTATCACCAATTCTGTGACAAAGGATTCAGCAAGTTGAGTTCTCAAAGAACTTATGTTATGTGAAAGACAATACTACGTAAAATTTTACATCGATGGTACTAGAAAAGGAAATGTGTATCTTGCTGATTGAGTTCAACTCCTAAAGATACATGTTTGGTTGCAAAAGTTCCACCGATACCATTAGGTTGTGGCACAAAAGAATGAATCACTTAAACTTCAAAACCCCCAACAAACTTGCAAGATTAGCACTTGTGGAGGGGATTACCCAATGAAGTGTTTAGAAAGATCATGTATGTGATGCTTGTAAAGGAAAACAAATCGAGAGCATCTTTTCAAAAGAAAGTAGATGTTTTCACCGATAGAATACTACAAACTGCTACATATGAATCTCTTTGTCCAAGAACACGGTGGAGCACTAATGGCGTAAAATACACACTTGTGGTAGTTGATGACTACTTCTAGATACATATGAGTCATATTCTTAATCAAGAAGAAAGAGACTCCGCATAAAACCGCCTAATCCATCGAAAAGGCTCAAGATCGAAAAGAACTGAAAGTGGGTCAAAATCATATCGATAAAGGAATGAATTTATCAATCATATCATATCCGATTATTGTGCAAGAAATGGAATAGCTCATGAAACATCACCGCAAGAACCCCACAAATGTAACGGTGTTGGCCGAAAGAAGAAATAGACTCTAAAAGAAGCCGCAAGGACAATGATTGTCGTCGATATTCCTAAGAGATTTTAATGGGTTATCAACATCGCATGCTATTCTCGTATCGTATCCATCAATTTTCAAGAACCAAGGAAAACTCCATACGAAGCCGGGAATGAAAAGGAAGCCTCGCTTTTTTCTTTCGCAGGTTTTGTTTTAAGTGTTTCATACACAATAATGGTAAAGATCTGGCTTTGAAAACTTTTGATAGCAAAAGATGATGAAGGATATTCTAGAGGATATCAAGTCAAGAAAGTCTTCAGAGTTTACAAATCAGAGACTCTTATTGTGGAAGAAACACCTCATGTTATTTTTTGATGAATCTACTTGTTCGTAAGAAACAGAACATGACTCGAAGAGATGATCAAAAGAATCACCAGACTTAGCCCAAAAAAGAATGATAAAACATCCTCCAAACCGAAAAAGAAGAAGTCTACCACTACTTTCATGAATGGAGTGAATCGACTCTGACAAAGAAGTTCGTGATGGAAAAACTCGATGGATGGTGAGACTCAGATGGAAATTCTCCACCCAAGGAAAGCCAACACACCGGTTTTCCACCAATCGAACATACAACAGCCTCGCATGTATGTAATGCCGATGAAGATGTGGTCACAAATGGAGGCAAACTCCAATCTATCAACCAATGGGGAACAAATGTCTCCACAATGTTCTCAATAAAATTTCCGAGGAAGATTATTTTTTTCTCCTTTTCTCGTTGTTCCCCTAATTTAATGAACTACCGAACCTAATACTCCGGCGTTGAGGATACTACCAAGGGGAACATCCAGAGAAAATGGTTGGATAGTCATCCTAAAAATCGACAGGGTGAATCTATCGATGGTGTCAAAACAAGAAGGTTCCATGGAGAAAGTGTTTTGTTTTGTTGCTTCCTATCTTAAAAGAACCCATCGAGATTGGAAGAAGCTTTACAAGATTCATTTCGATTATCGCTATGCAAGAAGAGTCAACCGGGCCTCAAGGAATGAAGTTTGGGAGCTAGTGGATAGACCCAAGAGGCAAGACAATGTGATTGGAACAAAGTGGGTATTCAAGAATAAGAGAGATGAAAAAACAATAACATATTGTAGAGAAACACAAGGCTAGTTGCACAAGGTTATTCCCAAGAAGAAGGCTGGATTATGATGAAACCTTCAGACCGCTAAAAAAGACTAGAAGCCATCGATTGTTTGCATATATGCCCACATGAAATTCATACCATCGATGGATGAAAAGTGCATTTCAATGGTGTTCTTGGCGAAGAGGTTTACGTGGAACAACCTCCGGTTTTCGCATAATGACCAAGTTTACGTGCTCAGAGAGAAAGCCTTTGTATGGTCTTAAGCAAGCACCTCGAGCATGGTATGACCCTTTCAGCTTTTCATCGACTATGGTTTTATCAAAGCGAACCGCTGATAGGACTGCTCGTGATAGAAGATGGGGAAAGATATCTTTACTTGTTCAGATTACGTAGATGACATCATATTGGATCTCCAAATCATCACCAGTGAAAAGTTTTTCAAGGAAAGGAAAGTTTGAGATGTCAATGATGGGGAGATGAATTTCTTTTCGACTTCTGTGAAAAACAAAACTAAGGAAGGAATTTTCATCAATCACAAAATACACCGTAATCCGATTGCAAAGTATGGTGTATAGATTGGTAAATGCGCTTAGAATCTTGCGAATACTAACTACAAGATTGATCCCGATCCTAAAGGAAAATCAGTAAATCACACTGATTATAGAGAGATCATTGGATCACTGCTTTATCTCACAGCAAGTAGGCCTGATATTACATTTGTTGTTGATATGTGCAAGATACCGTTAATCCTAAGGCTACCACACGGAGGCCGCCAAAAAGATTCCAAATATCTTAAGGGCACTGTGAATAGAGGATTATGGTATCCAACTGATTATAACCTTGAATTAACTTGTTATTCAGATGCTGATTATGGAGGATGTAGAATTGACAAGAAGTCTACCACAGGAACTTGTCAATTTCTTGGAAGTAAACTGATATCATGGTTTTCAAAGAAACAAACCTCAGCAAGAGCAACCAAGATTACTAAAGTTTAATACATGGTCGCAGAAGAAGTCACAGGTACGGATTCTTCGCCTCGCATACAACAATTGAGGGATTATAAGATTATAGCCAATGAAGTACCTATATTTTGTGATAATAATAGTGTAATTGCTATTACACAAAATCCAGTATTGCACACCAGATGTAAGCATGTTGATATCAGACATCACTTCATCAGAGATCATGTTGAGAAGAAAGACATCAGAATGGAGAAAATTCATACTGATAAACAGAGAGCCGATATCTTGATTAAACTTTGGTCAATCAAGATTTCGTGAACTATCACTGAATTAGGTATGTTGGATCCAGTGAATAAAGCAAATCAAAAATTGAAGGTTTTTAGATGCATGAAGTTTTCGTGATTTTCACCAAAAAACTCAGATAAAATTGAGAGTAATCGAACACCGAGAGTCTTAGGAAACTTAGTTATCCTAAAGATCAAGATCAAGATTATAACGACCTTTTATGAAGATTAAGATATAAGACCTTTTATGAAGATCAAGATCAAGATTATAATCGACCTTTATCAAGATCAAGATCAAGATATATCGACTCTTTTAGTACTCAAGATATCGACATTTTATCAAGGTCAAAACTCAAGAAGCATCGATGGAGGAAATTAGTCCAAGAAGTATCGACCCATGCAACACATTTATTGTCTAACCAATCTCAAGAATCATTGGTAATAAATAACAAAACACCAAGGAATATATTCAATGGACCTTTGAAATCCACGAAGAAAGTCAATGATCCGCAGAACAAGAATTAAATGCACTGCTCATAAATCACCAACAGGGATAAATTGGCGGCTTGATATTTGTGAAATCATCCTTTCATATACCCGATTTAGTCGGTTTTTTATCTCAACTTCGATTTTTCATCTATGCGATTTTCCATGAATCAAAAAATCTTATATCTATTGAAGAAATTCCTTCAAAGCCCGATTCCAAAAAGCTTCATCTTTAAACACTCGCTTCAAAACTTTCGATCATTGCAAATTTTTTTTTCTTCATCTATCTCAAACCCTTCCCGTAAATTCTCCAAAATGACATTTTCAGATAATGACAAGCCAACCATTTCTAATAAACCTTGGTATGAATATGTCGTATCTCTCAAAGCTCATCAAATGCAACTCACGAAGAGGAAGGTTACACATGATTCGCTTGGCAAAGCTTACTTGCTCGGTTGCGAATCAACCAAAATTTAATATGCAAAAGAGGTAATAGAGTTTATCTCTAATTTGAAGTTAGATGATGAAGATTGTATAGAATCGCTAGACATTATATCAAGATTTAGAGCATAGTTCAAAAAATATGTGGATTTTGTTAGGGAATTGTATATTATTCCTAAAATCTTAATGCCATATATGAACTAAGCGATAGAGGTGAAGACCCCCAGTATATATGATGGGTAGGGAGCAAGAATATCCGGATAAAATTGCAAGAGCTTCCAAGAAAGTTTGAACTACTTCTAAATAAAAGGCATTTGAAGCCTAAATATCGAGTATTGGCCTGACATTGTAAGTAAATGCATCATGAGTAGTCCGCAAATTTTGAAATGACATAAGCACGCCTAAGTTGAGGTTAATGGTGGCAATTGAAGATTCACCCACCAACGTGATTCAACCGGTTACACTATTTAATCAAAGTGGCGAGTGATCAAGCAAAAACAAGTTCGTAAGATGAATGGGTCTGTTGTTGTCAAAGGAAAGATCCTTCATGCAACCAAGATTGCATTCATCTTGAAATGTGCAGAGAAGAGGAGGACATTTTGTCAATTCCTCATCCTTTCCAAAGTCAAAAATAATGTTCAAACCACCAACAACAAAGAAGACTTTGAAAGGAAAGAAAGAGAAAAGCTCTAAGTCTCGTGGAGGAGACCGCCAAGAAGGAGCCGCTGAAGCCAAACAAGCTGGGGAAAGCCCCGATGCAAGTGAAAAAGAAAGGAGAAAAAATCAAAAAGAAAACACATCGGCCCCCTAAAAATGCGTAAAACTTCAAACTATTAACGAGGAGCGAGGTTAGGTAAACCAAGAAACTCAACTCAATGACACGAAGGGCTTAAATCTCCACCGCAGTTCTTGCTCAAAGTTGTGACAATTAAGCAAAGATCAAGAAATCGAGGAATGTGTTTTCCGAGGTAATTTAGACTTCTCCGAGCTCGATAAATTTCAGAAATCTTCAAGGACCTCGTTGTTCCAAGAAGAGACATGCTCGCATCTCTCGATCACCGAGCCTCAGAATCGGCCAATTTGATGCGCCCCGAAAGTGAACTCCATTTCGATCCATTAAGACCTAATCCTTATAATCTGATCCCATCGTCCCCCGAGCCCAAAGATGAAGTTAAGCGGAAAGGCGTATGAAACCGAATGGCGCAAGCAAGGGAAACGATTCATCCTTGATAGATACCCTGAAGCCGAAAGAGATATCCCGACCTTCAAGATTTTTTCTTCCGACTCGTAACCATTCGCAGACATCCCGAATCGACACTTCCTTCGAGATTCTAATATAGCCTTCTTCAGAGGAGAGGATTGGTGGAAATCGAGATCTGTCGCTCGGACAGAGTTCTCTCGATTCAGAAAACCAAGCTCGTGGATGAAAATGATGATTTTGATGAGCTAGTCAAGAAAAAGGTGGTCGAGAGAAGGAAAGTCGATGTTGATGCCCAGCCTATAAGAATCCGTAAGAAGATGAGGATCAAGATAGAGAGGGTGACAAAAAGATGATGCCGAAAAGCAATCTCGATGGAGAATGACATCGATGTCGATGACCGATATCTCACATCCTCCGACCGGTTAAGACTTCTTCATCATTTTCGCACTATTAAACATTATGCCAAAGCTACCAAGTTCCTATCTTTAAATCATATGTCTTATATGCAGACCGAGGCTCAGATGGAGCACCCATCTCGTGTGAAAAGTTGTACAAACTCCGCAGATTGATCTCAATCCTATCC
This sequence comes from Stenogyne calaminthoides, assembly GCA_037126765.1. Taxonomy (NCBI): domain Eukaryota; kingdom Viridiplantae; phylum Streptophyta; class Magnoliopsida; order Lamiales; family Lamiaceae; genus Stenogyne; species Stenogyne calaminthoides. The sequence goes on along the minus strand of JBBCBC010000063.1, from coordinate 7,602 downwards.
GGATAAATTGAGAAAGTGGTGCCAATGGTGGGGAAAAGGACTCAAATTGAAGAAACCTTGGCAAGCCAATCTCAAAAGTCGAAAACCGAAGTTCATCTTCAGACTTGTCAAGAACTACAAACATCTCTTGGTCGATAAAATGACTACCTTGGAAGGAAAGGTTGATGAACCAAAACCGAGCTCAATGCAGAGATGAAGGTATGTATCAGAAAGAATCGATATCTAGAAGCAAAGTCGGTTGAGAAGAATGATCCGATGATCACACGAGAAGGCTAGAGGATGAGAGAACATAATGTCTATCAAGGCGAGAAGTTCAATGGATAAAATTATAAGAAAGAGAGAAATATCATATGGATATCAAAGACTTCTCAATACCTTACGATGGATAATCGGCTAAAAAAGGAAAGGTGGGTGGCAACTAATGAGTTGTTGGCACAAACCTTGAAGAGAAAGGCCTCGTAAAGAAGTCAAGAAAAGATAATTGCCGATGCCTTTAAAAGAAGTTGAAGCCACCGAGAAGCTCAAATTCAAAGAAGTCGAGAAACCTATCTACACTCAAACTTCGAGCAAACTATTCAGAAGTAATTTTGAGAAACCGAAAGTGGTAGAAGGATGATTGAGACAAGCCAAGCCGGTGAAGAACAAGTCGACTCGAAAGAGAAAGGTCGCGGCATTTGTTGAACAAGAAAAGAAGAAAAGAGCTAAAGCTTCTAAGTCTACCCAGAGGAAATTGATAATAGATTTTGAAGAATCCGAGAAGTCAAAAAACAGTTAAACCTAAAAAAAGAAGTCTTCAATACTAAGAAAGCTCTGAAAAACCCTTCAAATTGAAAAGAGAAGAAGATCGGCCGCTTCAGACGTGTTCCCGTGGATCAGAAAAAAGAAGAAGAACATAAAAAGAAAAAGTGGTTTCAAGAAGTTTTTGAGCAAAAAGGAGGGTACAGAGAAAACTCAGAATGGCCGCATACATCGACAAATGGATGCCTATTCAGCCCAATGATGCTTGGGAGGAAATCAAGAGAACCTTCTGGTTCTATTATGAGATTCCGAGAGAATGGGGAGCAACCCTGATATGAATGAAGCCTTCATTGAATACCTACTAACATTCTATCCTAAGCACCGCAAAGTCGATTAACTCGCGTGATGAAGGAAATACTCGTGATAGTTGCCCTCGTCCATACACTTACCCAACTCCAAGACTTGAGAATGGTTATGTGAATGAAACAACCATTTCTCGTGAGATAGCTCAATATGCCATCCAAACTAGGCTTAACAGAAACAACCCCGATATCATCAAAGCAAGGGATGAATCAAGAAGAGATACTATGGGATGTTCAACAGAGGATGAAGTTGGATGAAGATTGAAGATCATGTTCAGATTGCTTTTGTTTTTTGATTTTCATTGTAAATCAGAATCCGATCTTACATCAATGAAAATTTATCTTTATGCTCAAAGATAATATCTCATTATCTTTTTACATGTCTTTTATGTTTGATATGCCTTATGTTTTGAAATTGTTGGGAGAATTACCATTTTTATTGTAATAGAAAAATCAAAACCCGAGTATAGGTTAGGTTTTTGTAACAAGATGGTTTTGCATCATCAAAAAAGCGGGGAGATTGTTGGGAGATGAATTTAATAAAGAAGTTTTGATTAGATCCCAAAAACCTCGAAAATTTACATGTTCAGATAATCTTGATAGACCGAAGTCGATTCAAAGATAGAGTGTTCAGAAGTTATCTCGCACTCATGTATAGTCAAAGATATAGATTATGTTAGATTCTGAAGAAACTGAAGAATCAGTAAGTAACTGAAGACTCAGTAAGTAACTAAAGACTCAGTAAGTAACTGAAGACAATGAAGACTCAGTAAGTTGCTAAAGAAATCAAGACCAAGAAAGTAATCGAAGATATTAAGACTCAAGAAGTCAAGAAGACACCAAGACAAGAGATGTCAAGACATCAAGACTCAGGATGTCACTGAAGAAACTGAAGACTCAAGATGTCACTGAAGACATCAAGACTCAAAAGATGTCACTAAAGACACTGAAGACTCAGAAGACACTGAAGACTCAGAAGATATTGAAGACACTGAAGACTCAGAAGATACTGAAGACTCAGAAGATACTGAAGACCCAGTAGTTACTGAAGACTAAGTAAGATACTTAATACTCAGTATAACCTGAATGTTCTGAGGCACTGAATAATATCTATCCGAAGACTACAAAACTGAGAAAAAACGCCAATATTCGTAAAAATAGATATTGCCCCTGCATATCATATGCATAAAAAAAGGAACTAAGTCTAAGTGTTGTTTAAGGTTATCTCTATTCAGAGAGATTGACAAAAAAGAGTCGTTATGTTTTCTACATTTATCAAGACAAAAACCAATCGGAGGAAGACAACATCTATACTTTCATCGACATCGAAAAGCGATGTGTCATCAAGCATCTCAAGAGTACTATGTTCCGATCGCAAAAATTGGTGATTGGCTACATGAATGCATATTTCCTAAAACATGCAAGGGAGTATTCAAACCCTAAATATAGTCGTTCATCAAACACCATAAGAGGAAACTCATAAAGCTATCTCCTCCAACGGATAGTTTTTCAAGAGTGACCTTGGTGAAGTTGTTTATAAATACTAAAAGTGACCCTTTACATTGAGAGGTCATGGGAAAATTTCAAAGCAACTCAAGAGCTCATTCAGATATTGCAAATTGAAGAACTCGAAAAACCTAGAATTTCCCAAGTGTTTCACATCGGGAGAGAGCTCATTCACTAAGCCTAGATTGATAAGAAATATCCAAAGCTTATTAGAGATATCCTAGCCTTTTCAGATTGTTCTTATTGTAAAGGATACCTCATCCTAGTTGGAAACTAACCCAAAACTCAAACCCCTTTTGTTAAGGTAGTTTGTGTGTGTTTTGTTGGTGAGTTGGAGTCAGAAAGAGTTAGTGAAGTCATGTTGAGTTAAATTTAAAAACTCTAGAGAAGAAGTTAGTAAGCTATTTGTGGTAGTCCCAACACTTGTGTGTGTTTGAGTTAGTAAGCCAGCAGAAGTCACCCGTAAAGCCCAAGGTAGAAAAGGAGTAAGCTACAAAGGAAGTTAATTTAAGTTTTTTAGGAAGTGGTTAAGGAATTTCTAAAGGTCGAGAGAGCGGACGTAGGGAGCTGAGTCTCTCCGAACCACTATAATTGATGGGTTGTTTTGCTTTTATACCGCATTATTATTTGCTGCATGTTTTTCACTAAAAGCATAGTTCATTGATATTCGGGCCGAACCAATCCAATCTAACTTCAGATCAATCGATCACAACCTTAATCACTATTTTATTAAAAGGAAGATTTTCAAAGAAAGCTAAAAAACGAGTATAAACATAGGGCCAACCATTCCAAGACACTTGAGTAGCTAGAACAGATAGTTACCAAACTGAACCAACTCTACCCGAGGGTTCAAGAAGATAATTATCCGATCCAAGCACTCAGATCTCCGATAAACTCAGTTTAGTCGATTAATATGAAGCTCGAAGCAAAACAGATCATTGTCTCAAGAGACTTTGATTCAGGTAACCAGGTTTTCGTACAAAATCATCAGATAACTCGACCCATCCGATCTCAAGAAAGAAAAGTTTTAAAAATCATCAACACGGTATTCCCCCCATACACTTGTGAGACTCAAGTAGTACCGGACCAACAATAATTTTATTTCCCTTTTGTTAAATTGTTCATGAGTTTACCTTAGATGAGTTGAACAAGGATAAGTGGAATACTTTAGAAGGTACAAGGTGTATATGTGAACTGGATCCATCTTCTCAACCGAACTTGTTAGAAGGGGGTTAGTTCACATAAACCCGAGAGAAATTCGAGAGTCGAGGGATTTATGTGAAAACCGCTTATATGCATGATTTTACAATGAATTATTATTTGAATTAATATTGAATTAATTCATGCTAGTAATAATTGTTAGAATTAAATTTGTATTTAAATATTCATCCTAAATAGATCCCGCAAATAATTCCCCAAACATATACAAGAGAAAAAGAGGACCGTGACAGAAGGTAGAGACCTTCAAGGCTAGACTTCAGGCAAAAGGGTTACACCGAGAAAGAAGGGATCGACTATGAAGAAACATTTTTGCCTCAGAGCTATGCTTTAAGTCCATTCAGATTCTTTTTGTCGATAGTCACAAGATCTCGATTTTGAGATCCGCAAATGGATGTCAAGACAACTTTCCTAAATGGATGTCTTGAAGAAGATATCTATATGCAACAACCCGAAGGCTTCATTGAAAAGGCCAAGAACATCTAGTTTTAAGCTCAAGAAGTCCATTTATGGACTAAAGCAAGCATCACGTTTGGGAACCAATGTTTTGATCAAAGTTATAAAGTCTTATGGTTTTGATCAAAACGAGTTTGAAAAGTTGTGTGTATAAAAGTGTCGGAATCGCATTGGTATTCTTAGTACTATACATAGACGATATTATGCTCATCGGAGATGATGTAAAGGTTTTGTTGGACGTGAAGGCATGGCTATCAAAACAAAGTTTTGATATGAAGGACTTAGGGAAGTCACATCCTTGGGGAACAAGATCATCCAAGATCACACGCAAGATTCCAAGAAGCTTTTTGTACCTAGACAATGTCTTGAAGTTTATTCAACATGCAAGATTCCAAGAAGTGTTTTGTACTTTTTTCAGACATGGAATACATCTATCCAAAGAAATGTGCCCAAGATGCAAAAAGGAGATAGATGACATGAAAGGCTTCCTTTACGCTTTTCTACCGTCGAAAGCCCTCATGTATGCTATGATGTGTAAAGAGTAAGATATCCATGGTTGCATTGGCATGGTAGCAAGATATCGAGTAATCCGGGAAAGAACATCGATCAAGCAGCTTAAAAAACATTCCAAGTATCTAAAAAGAACTTATAGAATGTTAGTTTATCAATAGATTAACTGATTCCCATCTGGACACACTGACCCTGATTTCCAATCAGCTTAGATTCCAAAAAAATCTACCCCTTGAAAAGTGTGTTTTATAGGGGGGGAGGAGCCATGACACGGAGAAGTGCATAAGAAGAAATGCATCGCAGATTCTACCAGGAAGCCGACATATAGTCAGCTTGGAAGCAAATAATAAAGAAACGGGTTTACTAAGAACTTCCTAGTGGATTTGGATTTAGTTCGAATTTGCCCAAAGATTATCACGCCTAATGTGATAATGCCGAGCAAGCCATAAATTCAAGGGAACCAAGATCCCACAAGGCCAACAAACACATTGAAAGGAAATACCATCTTATACGAGAAATCGCTAAGAGAGGAGATATAAAGGTTGCAAAGATCGCTACAGAGACAACCCAGCAGCATCCCTTCACAAAGGGTCTCCGCCGTATCACATTCGAGAGACATGTGGAAGGAATGGGTGTCAAGACCGCTGCTAATCTGCTTTAAGTATAAGGGGAGAGATATTATTAGGTTCGTAGGTGATATTAGATGCCACGAGATTCTACACGAGACATATTGTAGTATACTTAAAAGTAGACTTTTGAGTATAAGTTGGGAGATTGTTGGGGTTATAACCGAAAGTATGTTTTTACTTTTGATAACTAGATCAATTTATGTCTTTATTTACTAAAATAAATTATTTATCACCGATGCTTTTAAATATCATTGAATGTTACATATATTTATCGTGATAATTGTTCAATAAATAAGACGGTTACATTCAGAGTTAATTTTTAGTGATACCAGATCACGTAAGATTAAATTTATCCCCTTGTAACTAAAAAGTACGTAATTCACAACCTAAATGGAAATGAACAATCCATCGTGAAAGGTTTAAGTGTAAGGCCGGGATTGGCTTCGTTTTGACCAAGAGATTGCACTAGTACATTATGATGTTACCATAATAGACTCCACAGAGAATAAATTCTTCAAGACATAATATAGAAGAATTAGACCTCAAGAGTTCATTATTTCATAATCTCCGCCCCTTAAATAGATCGTGCAATTAATAATCATTGCTTCGATTTATGATGGGAAGAGAATCAATGAGATTCAATACCTCATATCTTGGGCAATATTATTAGTTACATGATTTATTGCTAAGATTTAATACTGGAGAATCATGTGCAAGTATGTCTTGCTTGATTTGTCCCATTGGGAGGCTCAAGTTTTATCATACCAAATCTTGCAAGGGAATTAGTTTTCCAGATGGATAATAATGTTGAGTTGTTCCTTGACCAAGGAAAAAGATGTTAATTAATATGAAGTTATTTCAAAGGGCCTCAAATTAATTAATGGATCGGACAATCTTAAACACGGAAATAATAATCTGGAGCCATTATTAAAGAATACGGGTTAAGATGGATAGTGTGATATTAATTATAAAAGGGGATTAATTAATATTTATGGGCTTGAATAATATTGTGGCTCAATATTGAAATTGAGGTCCATTGGAAGGTCCAATCTTAATTCTCCTAAAGGCCCCTCAAGTAGCCCAAACATAAAGTCCAATAACTGAAAAAAAAAAGTGTTTAAAATAAAAATGAATTATTGTTGCCTATTTTCCATAATTTTCAAAAATAATTAAAGGAAGAAAGAGAAAAGATTTTTTGATTTTCTTGAAAGATTTTATGGAATATGTATTTTCGAATACAAGATTATCCCATAAATTCAAGAAAAGTCAAAGATCCTATTTCTTCCCTATTCGATTGGTAATTTTCAAAATCCCCTTAATATATGAGGTGATTTTTTGTGAATATTTAATTATGGAGAAAAAGAATATATGAGATATATTCAAGATTTTTGGAGATCAAGAAAAGATTTTCCCATCTTTATTCCTCATCAAAAAATCGCCACCACCTTTTTTTATTATAAATAGGGGATGAATTTTTTCATCCCCAAAGTAATTCCATGTGTTTGAAAAAATTAGAAATCCACAAAGCGTGGTGCAAACATAATTTTATTTTTCCGCTTTGTTAATTGTTCGCGAGCATCCTACCACCTGATTGTTGGACAAGGACGAGGGAATACTTGAGAAGGTCTTTTTGGTGTGTTCGGTGAACGGATCCATCTTCTCAACTAGCTATCACTCCGAAAAGGTTAGTTCACGAACTCCTAGCAATTCCACACGCCAGTAGGATTTATGTGACTTAATTTGTATGCATGATTTTTGTTGAATTATTATTTGAATTAATATAGATTAATTCATGCTAGTAATAATTGTTAGAATTAAATTTGTATTTAAATATTCATCCCTAATAGATCCTGACAATATTTTCCCCAACAATGCCCCCCTGATTTAGTTGTTGTCACCCTACCCCGAATCGCGGCTCACCAGATCACTTCTGTGGGAGACAAATGTGGATTTGTCCTCGCACATATCCGGAGCTAATATAGGAGACCAAAAAAGCTTCCAAGAAGAATATATATCCCCTCGCCTCCCACTTGGGGAGTATGCTAACACAAGCTCGATATCGGAGAAAGATACGGATAGACGAGTACGCGGCCGACCGCGACCGATCGTGAGGAAGTATGCCGACGTAAAGACACTCATCTCGAAAAAATCGCACTATATGCTCGCCAAATATAACGCCGGGA